>JARQWZ010000656.1:485000-501755 GCA_033150135.1 Gobio occitaniae
CATACACACTCAACAGCCAATCAGATTGAGCTCAGCCTCATGTTCAAGCGGCCCAAAGCCCACAGATGATGGTCCGACTGGAGCTGAACGCGGCTCAGAAGCGGCCGGACTCTGACCTACGGCTGAGGGTCAGCTGGTGTCACGCCCTTACAGACCCAAGCCTTGAAACTCCTTTAACACCAATGCAAGACATGTTTGTTCAATAATATTTCTTGAGGGGATTTTATGATACTATGTTATATTTATAGAAAAAAGATAATATATTTCTAATATATTTTAATTAAAGCAGTATTCTATGCTAAACTAGAGAAAAGGCATTTAAATCTCATGTCTGAAGGTGGATTATTGTCATCTGGTGGAGTAAAGCAGACCTGATGTGCCTCTAGATGCCTCTATAACTCTATATAACGTGGCTTATACATTTTCTAGTGTTTTAGACATATATACTTATTTTTATTAAGTTGTGGATTTGGATTTTTACTTCTCAACATTTTTACATTCTCAAGACTTTGTCAAGGTTTAGATTTATTTTTTTGTTTGAAATGTTGATTTGAAGTGTCAGTTTTTACATGAATTTTACCACAGTCAAACCTCAACACAGATGACATTTTGTTGCACACATTTTATAAATTTATTTACAAAAATGAACAGGTGAGAATGAGCCGCTCTTCCCTCAGCTCAGCTCTTCTCTCGTGATGAATGAGATCTGACTCTGCTGTATCTGTGATGGGACTCTCGTTCGGCTCACTCACACTTTACTGAAAACACACGTTCAGTTTTTAATTGTAGTGTTTATTCTCTAACTACTGAACAAAATTATTGTATTACTATGAAGATCAAAACGATGGTGTACGGAGTGGCCTCGTAGAGCAGCGAAGCAAGTGCATTCTGGGAGTTGTTGTCTTTTATCCACATGAGCCAAAAACACATTTTCTGTCTTTTCTCAGTCTAGAAGGCACCAAATTCAAAAATAATTTCACATTTCTACTGGATAAATGACCCAGTTTAAATACACACTCATCTTCCCAGCGCTGAAGGGCCGCTTTAATCAATCGATCTGATTTCAGCCTCTTATTTGAGTCTTCAGAAAGTCCCCATAAAACATGAAAACCCAACATGTGTGTGTGTCTGTGTATGTGTATGTGTGTGAGTGTGCATGTGAGTGTGCGTCTGTGTGTGTGTGAGTCTGAGTGTGAGTGTGTTTGAGTGTGTGTGTGTGTGTCTGTACAGAGTCCATAAACTTCCTTTCCAAAGGAGGCTTTGTTTTGTCTGAACTAACCTTCAGCACATTACACACACACACACACACACGCACACTCACACATTTTTGACCGTCAAGGAGCCAAGATTGACTTCCCCCCCGACCCTTTAACATGTCTGAATCATTTCCATGATTTGTGTGTGTGTTCACACAGCTAATGCGACACAAGTCACCAAGTGTCATCCGATTCAATGAAGCAAATTTCAAAACTTAAACCTTTCTGCTCATTTCTGACCGTAGAGGCTCAGAGGGCAAATGAAGGGTCACATTAGGAGTTTATGCAGTATGATAATCACCTTTACATCTGCTTTCTGCCTCCGGCTCACGAATGGAGAAATCCTGAGGAAATCTCACTCAATCTCAAGGACAGGAATCAGTGTGGAAGTTCTGACTTCTCTCTGTGATGTTATCAGAATCTGAAGAGCGTCTGGCGGATGAGGGAACGTGATCGTCTGTGCTGTTCATGCAGACAGATGAGGAAACCGCCATTGATCCCTGTGAGCAAAGACTGAAAACATCTCTCTCTCTCTCTCTCTCTCTCTCTCTCTCTCTCTCTCTCTCTCTCTCTCTCTCTCTCTCTCTCTCCTTCTCTCTCTCTCTCCTTCTCTCTCTCTCAGACTGCTGAGTGCGATCAGACCGGGTCTGGTAAAGAAGATAAACCGGCTGCCCACTCCTGTAGCTGCTCTGGTAAGGGTTTCTCCTCATCTCTCCTCTAAACATCTCTGTTTTAATGTTTTATATTATGCCTGAAAGTTCTCCCAAACCCATCTAAAAATCCAGAGTTTTGCACTGTTAATGAACAAGTTAAAAATTAAGCTGGTGTTGATCTGAGTATAAACACGTTCAGTGGATGGTTTTGCTGTCAGGATGCAGTTTCTCAGTGTCTGGATGCCTCTCAGACACAAATATGATTAAAATGTAAATGTTTCTGAAGACATGACCATTTTGAAACGTTTACACCGTTCACTGCATCTCTGAGACAATCACGTGATGATCTCTGTGAATAGTCAAAGAATCCGGCGTCCGAGTCCGCTCACGTTTCCCTTAGAGAGAACACATCTGGAGGAATCTGAGGAATCTCCTGGAGTTTGGTGGCTCGATGTGGCCAAAGCGTTCCGGCCAGCGGCTGGATGTGTGTGTGCTGAGAAGCGGATACTGCTCCAAATGTCAAACTCTATATTGAGTTAAAACCACGCTGAGGTTTCAGGCTAATGAATGCACCTCTTGTTTTCTTTAAGGGCGTTCTTTTCATGTTCGCCCTCCACCTCCTTTTGTCCCAGAGTCCCGTGAGTGGATGAAAACAAGTGTGCACTCTCCACTTCACGACCAGAAAGCTTGACAGAGTTAGCAGGACAGCAGCCAGAGGAAGACATCGGTCAAATAGCAGGTGTTAATCAGCCAGTGTTTCTGAGGGAAGTTTGGTTTGGCTGGGCCGCTTCCCTTTCTCCTCCATCCTTCACTCCTTCCCTCTCCGGATCGGCGTCTTATCTTACCCCGTCCACCCCTCCCATGGCTCGTAACAGGCATGGGTAATTACACGCCAGCATTCCTCACATCTCTCTCTCTATCGCTGTCGGCCCGGTTTCCCCCGCGTCTCATTATGATCCCAGAGCTGCAATTACACCGCGAGATCTCACTGCACATTGAAGCGCTGGAATGTGTCCTCGCGCCGCTCCATCAGACGAGATCTCCTGAGTTTGCATTATCTCTGCTCCACACTACAGTCAGCCGCCTACCATCACGTGCACAGATGCAAAGATGCTCCAAATGCTAGCCATTATTATGGATTCTTGTGTTTTACGGAAAATTGCAGTGTTTATTCTCAATGATTTATCATTATTGTGTTAATATTCTTGAGTCAGAATAACTTAATCTCTTCTCTGATGATGAGGGCTGGGCCACCTGTCACTCACATGAGATCCACCAATAGCAAACCACAACCATCCAATCAATTCCCCACTGAATCAATCAAGCCCCGGCCTACATTTGTTCTTGTTTGCGAAGCGATTCACTCGATATACGGCACACTAGAGGAGAAAATACTTCCTTTTCATGCTGATGGTCGTTCCAGGAGTCCTGATAGGTTGTCAGTCTGTGCTTTAGTGGTGGAGTTTATTCAGTGACCAGTTTACTGACATTTCAGTAAAATTACAGTGTCAGACTCGTCACTTTCCATTGTCATTCCTGTTGCGTGTCCTCAATCTGGCCACCCGCGTCTGAGGAGGACGAGGAGGGGAAACAACTCTCTCCAACATTTTGAATTTGGACTGCAGTACCTATTTCAACCATTAGCAGCCAATTTTACTTTAAAGGGGTCATATAATGGTACATGCACTTTTACAAGTTGATTGTACGGAAATGTGTGTTGGCAGTGCCTGTACACAACCATCCTATAATGATAAAAATCCATCCAGTGTTTTTTTTTTAAATCTCAAATCGAGCAGTCTGACCACGTGATGTCACACGGTGTACGCCCCTCCTACGATTGTTGATTGACAGCAGCGTTTCAACACAGACCCGCTCTGAGCGAGCGGTCATCAGTCCGCCATTGTTGATATGCTGGAGCAGAATGGCGTCTAAGCGATGGTGGTGTTCTGTTCTTGGGTGTAATAACGAGTCATTTTGATGTTCCTAAATCCGAACCGCTGAAAACGCAGTGGCTGCTGAGTTTTGTTTTCGAAGGGAATATTCCAGCCGATCAATGTCAATTTCATGTTTGAGTGAATCATTTCTCAGCAGACTGCTTTATAAACGAATTCGCTACCAACTATTCGTGTTCCTGCTGCACCTCAGGAAGAAGTGAGTGTAACGTTTAATTAACCTTTATTTAATCTTTACAAATCGCTTGCACGCTTCACAATGAATGCGGCTAAAGTTTACAGGGTAAGTTACATTACGGCATGCTTTCAGTGTATGATGATGCTCTCAATATAATTCATAACTCCGCGTTTTTATAATGAACAACGCGTTATGGTTGTTGTGTTATTACAAACTGTGTACACTTGTGATAAAGTTAACACTACAATCTGTCAATGAACTAACGTATACATCAGTAAACACATAGCATTCGTATCTCACTACGCTACCCTGCCAGTACAAAGATAGATCAAAATGACATTACGTTAACCAACCATTCAGAAACGTTATAAACGTCAGAAACCTTAATTGTCAAATTTCTTTGGGGCCGTCATCTTGTTCCGAGTCCGACTCGGGTTCAAATTGTGTCCTCAGAGACTCCCGTTGCCATTTCTCCAAAATATACCCTCAACTGTTGTCAAGGCAACACTCCACGTGTGTTGTGTCGAACGCCCACAGAGCAGAGGGGCGGGGTGAGCAAAGCTCATTAGCATATAAAAACACATGCACTGAAATGGCTTGCTGAAAACAGAGCTGTTTTTGACCAGGTAAAATGGGAGTTTTCTTACAATACTAATGAAAATTTTTTATTAAAGTATATCACAAACTTTTCATTTAGACACTAAAGATTTAATATTAACTTGTACAAAAATGGCATTATATGACCCCTTTAAGAAACAAAATGCTTTTCTTATAGCCTGACAAACCAGACCCACTTCAAGATGTTGGGAACACACCATTGGCAGGGCTCAATCTGAGGGGCGGGACAAACGCTTGTCTTTCAGATTCCCTCTGGACGCAATTGGATAGCGCTACAACCAACCAGAGCAACAGAAGGGGAAGCGGAGCTAGTTGAGAGATTAAACTTTCGCTGTATCCGGTCGGCAAAACTCATCTTCCTTTCTTAAGAATGACTTCAGTGCCGTTCTTTGTTCTTTTCTCAAAGAAAAGCTGAACTCAAGTCTTCCAGAGTCGCGGCCAAAGCCGATTGGAAAGACGCTGTTCGCCAGCTTCTGTGTTTTCAGTAGCACGCAGAACCGCATCAACTCTGCCGTCATTATGTTAAGCCCGCCCACCGACTCTATACACGCTGTGATTGGTCTGACCAGAGTTTGGTTTTTCCAGCTCGCAAGCCAACGGAGAGTTAGCCAATGCTAGGGTGCGTCTAGACTTCTAGGCTACTATTCTTAGAGACACATAATGGGTAATTCTGCTTTTTGTTGATGGAACAAAAACAGACATGTAATATGTCAAACATGTGAGTTACTCATCAGTATTAATATCAGCATTGCTTAAATAGAGCGATGCAGGTGTGACGTGTTGGCCAACCGGCCGTTAGCATCGCAGTGGTTCCGTTGAGGAAAACCCTATAGGATTTCCCCACAGGCTTTTGGATTATCGTTTAAAACAAGCTCTGTGATCAACACCAGTTTATGATACTTACACATCTAAATTTTAATGCCTAAAAGCAGTCGCCAGAAATAAAAAGCTAACGCTAGGCTATAAACGGACTACACCACGGTCACTCGGCTTCAGCGTCACCATCACTAACTCTTCCAGTTATCATCTCAAGACATTTCCCAGAGCGTTTGAGTTGGACTAGTTTATAAGAGCACAGTCATGAGCAGAATGAGGATCTAAAGCGACTGAGTTGACCTGTTCAGCTGAAGACGTTTCATCTCCTCGACAGCCGCTGTAGTCCATTAGCCACTTGTTAGCAACACACATAACCGCTTCAAAACATCTCGAGTGGGGTAATACTGATGTGTTTTATATCATAGAATAAAACGTGAAAGTGTCTTGAGCTTGTGTTCACCACAGACCTTACTTCAGCCAAAACCCCATTGACTTCAGGACGAGGGGATCGGAAGGGCTAAAATGCTAACTCGCTTCTGCGTTTTGGCCTACAAAGTAATGATGTCATCCAATCTATATTTCATTTAGGAATGCAACAAACTTTAATCTCTTGACCAGTAACAATAACTGATAGTTACTAGTTTGTAGTAGCCATTACTGATGTGGAATATGCAGCAGATGATCGATTAGATCTTGAACTTTGCTACAAACACTGGATCTCATGAACCAGTGAAAGCAAATATATTATTGAGAATGATAAGGAAAAAATTATTTACCAGTGAATAATATATTGGACACTTAAAGATATCAATTCAAATCTAATTAAAAATATAATATTTTATCCAATGTAATACATCAGCCAAATATTTTATGAGTAATATATTGTTAACTTAGCAACAAATGCTGTTGGATGGATTGAGTAAAGTCTTGTTTCTCGTTTATTTTAGTAAGCGCACGTCTCCTCCCTTTGGAACGTCTGCATTTTCACACTGGGCTGACTTTGTTGTCAGATAATAAATTAAATGGATTACAAAGCATTCTGGGCAGATATCACTGCGGTTGCCTTTAATCCGTTTATTTTAGCTTTAAGGAAAATTGCGCAACATTGCAGATGTGTGTGTTATACAGCACGGCCGGGAGATTCTGACACAACATGAAGCGTTTCAAAACAAGCCTGAATTATTGCAGTTGTTTCAGACAGACTCGAGTCTTCTGAAACAATGAATTGGTTGCAGGTCTTTTTGGCAAAACAATTGTCAAGTGCAAACTGCCCAAACACAGTTATCTGTTATCTCCTGCATCATAATAAAACAGGTCAACTCCCGCTTCCCTTTCCTGTTGTGCTGGTTAATGACTCCAGACTCGAGGTTGGGCGTCTCAGGTTGTTAGTTTTGCATAAACTCCTGCAACACAGCAGTGCTTTAGATCCTGAAGTGCATACCTGGAATGTTTTCGAGATTTTGTCAGAGTTATAAGGAACATGAATAGATGGATGATCTCGGCTCTTGTCAAAATAGCCAGAGTTATGAATCATAATTAAAATGAATTGAGCAAATAATCTCAGTACATAGCTTCAAGAGGTTTCCAGAGGTTCTGCCAAACGGTAAGTTCAAACTGAATACATCCATAAATCTCACATATGAAAAGTTTGACCTTCAGATTTTAGAAGTGAACACAGAAACATGTTTTCTGAAGAAGAGTCAAGTGTCCATTTCCTCAGTCCGTCTGCGTCTTACTCTCCCTGTTTCTCCAGCAGAGATATTATGTCTGATATCTTTTTATGCAGGTGTCAGCGCGTTGTTTATTCTTGCGTGTTATTCTTGGCATTCTTGGTGAAGGATTGTGTGCATGGGCTGTGATCATGACTGCTACATTACACATCTCTGTAGTCCCTAGCATCTGTAAAACTGCATTCTTCCATCTTAAAAATATATCTACATTACGGCTCATGCTCTCAATGCTGAACAGTGAGTTGAGTCGTTCATGAGCTGTAGATTATTTTAATGTTGATGAGCTGTAGATTATTGTAATGTTGATGAGCTGTAGATTATTGTAATGTTGATGAGCTGTAGATTATTGTAATGTTCATGAGCTGTAGATTATTGTAATGTTGATGAGCTGTAGATTATTGTAATGTTGATGAGCTGTAGATTATTGTAATGTTCATGAGCTGTAGATTATTGTAATGTTGATGAGCTGTAGATTATTGTAATGTTGATGAGCTGTAGATTATTGTAATGTTGTTGAGCTGTAGATTATTGTAATGTTCATGAGCTGTAGATTATTGTAATGTTGTAATGTTGATGAGCTGTAGATTATTGTAATGTTGATGAGCTGTAGATTATTGTAATGTTGTTGAGCTGTAGATTATTGTAATGTTGTTGAGCTGTAGATTATTGTAATGTTCATGAGCTGTAGATTATTGTAATGTTGATGAGCTGTAGATTATTATAATGTTGATGAGCTGTAGATTATTGTAATGTTCATGAGCTGTAGATTATTGTAATGTTCATGAGCTGTAGATTATTGTAATGTTGATGAGCTGTAGATTATTGTAATGTTCATGAGCTGTAGATTATTGTAATGTTCATGAGCTGTAGATTATTGTAATGTTGATGAGCTGTAGATTATTGTAATGTTGATGAGCTGTAGATTATTGTAATGTTGATCAGCTGTAGATTATTGTAATGTTGATCAGCTGTAGATTATTGTAATGTTGATGAGCTGTAGATTATTGTAATGTTGATGAGCTGTAGATTATTGTAATGTTGATGAGCTGTAGATTATTGTAATGTTGATGAGCTGTAGATTATTGTAATGTTGATGAGCTGTAGATTATTGTAATGTTCATGAGGTGTAGATTATTGTAATGTTGATGAGCTGTAGATTATTGTAATGTTGATGAGCTGTAGATTATTGTAATGTTCATGAGCTGTAGATTATTGTAATGTTCATGAGCTGTAGATTATTGTAATGTTCATGAGCTGTAGATTATTGTAATGTTGATGAGCTGTAGATTATTGTAATGTTGATGAGCTGTAGATTATTGTAATGTTCATGAGCTGTAGATTATTGTAATGATCATGAGCTGTAGATTATTGTAATGTTGATGAGCTGTAGATTATTGTAATGTTGATCAGCTGTAGATTATTGTAATGTTCATGAGCTGTAGATTATTGTAATGTTGATCAGATGTAGATTATTGTAATGTTGATCAGCTGTAGATTATTGTAATGTTGATGAGCTGTAGATTATTGTAATGTTCATGAGCTGTAGATTATTGTAATGTTGATGAGCTGTAGATTATTGTAATGTTGATGAGCTGTAGATTATTGTAATGTTGATGAGCTGTAGATTATTGTAATGTTGATCAGCTGTAGATTATTGTAATGTTGATGAGCTGTAGATTATTGTAATGATGATGAGCTGTAGATTATTGTGATGTTGATGAGCTGTAGATTATTGTAATGTTGATGAGCTGTAGATTATTGTAATGTTCATGAGGTGTAGATTATTGTAATGTTCATGAGCTGTAGATTATTGTAATGTTGATGAGCTGTAGATTATTGTAATGTTCATGAGCTGTAGATTATTGTAATGTTGATGAGCTGTAGATTATTGTAATGTTCATGAGCTGTAGATTATTGTAATGTTGATCAGCTGTAGATTATTGTAATGTTGATCAGCTGTAGATTATTGTAATGTTGATGAGCTGTAGATTATTGTAATGTTGATGAGCTGTAGATTATTGTAATGATGATGAGCTGTAGATTATTGTAATGTTGATGAGCTGTAGATTATTGTAATGTTGATGAGCTGTAGATTATTGTAATGTTGATGAGCTGTAGATTATTGTAATGTTGATGAGCTGTAGATTATTGTAATGTTGATGAGCTGTAGATTATTGTAATGTTCATGAGCTGTAGATTATTGTAATGTTGATGAGCTGTAGATTATTGTAATGATCATGAGCTGTAGATTATTGTAATGTTGATGAGCTGTAGATTATTGTAATGTTGATGAGCTGTAGATTATTGTAATGTTGATGAGCTGTAGATTATTGTAATGTTGATGTGCTGTAGATTATTGTAATGTTCATGAGCTGTAGATTATTGTAATGTTCATGAGCTGTAGATTATTGTAATGTTCATGAGCTGTAGATTATTGTAATGTTCATGAGCTGTAGATTATTGTAATGTTGATGAGCTGTAGATTATTGTAATGTTGATGAGCTGTAGATTATTGCAATGTTCATGAGCTGTAGATTATTGTAATGTTGATGAGCTGTAGATTATTGTAATGTTCATGAGCTGTAGATTATTGTAATGTTCATGAGCTGTAGATTATTGTAATGTTGATGAGCTGTAGATTATTGTAATGTTGATGAGCTGTAGATTATTGTAATGTTCATGAGCTGTAGATTATTGTAATGTTGATGAGCTGTAGATTATTGTAATGTTGATGAGCTGTAGATTATTGTAATGTTGATCAGCTGTAGATTATTGTAATGTTGATGAGCTGTAGATTATTGTAATGATGATGAGCTGTAGATTATTGTAATGTTGATGAGCTGTAGATTATTGTAATGTTCATGAGCTGTAGATTATTGTAATGTTGATGAGCTGTAGATTATTGTAATGTTGATGAGCTGTAGATTATTGTAATGTTGATGAGCTGTAGATTATTGTAATGTTGATGAGCTGTAGATTATTGTAATGTTCATGAGCTGTAGATTATTGTAATGTTCATGAGCTGTAGATTATTGTAATGTTGATGAGCTGTAGATTATTGTAATGTTGATGAGCTGTAGATTATTGTAATGTTGATGAGCTGTAGATTATTGTAATGTTTATGAGCTGTAGATTATTGTAATGTTGATGAGCTGTACATTATTGTAATGTTCATGAGCTGTAGATTATTGTAATGTTTATGAGCTGTAGATTATTGTAATGTTGATGAGCTGTACATTATTGTAATGTTCATGAGCTGTAGATTATTGTAATGTTCATGAGCTGTACATTATTGTAATGTTCATGAGCTGTAGATTATTGTAATGTTCATGAGCTGTACATTATTGTAATGTTGATGAGCTGTAAATTATTGTAATGTTGATGAGCTGTAGATTATTGTAATGTTGATGAGCTGTAGATTATTGTAATGTTCATGAGCTGTAGATTATTGTAATGTTGATGAGCTGTAGATTATTGTAATGTTGATGAGCTGTAGATTATTGTAATGTTGATGAGCTGTAGATTATTGTAATGTTGATGAGCTGTAGATTATTGTAATGTTGATGAGCTGTAGATTATTGTAATGTTGATGAGCTGTAGATTATTGTAATGATCATGAGCTGTAGATTATTGTAATGTTGATGAGCTGTAGATTATTGTAATGTTGATGAGCTGTAGATTATTGTAATGTTGATGAGCTGTAGATTATTGTAATGATCATGAGCTGTAGATTATTGTAATGTTGATGAGCTGTAGATTATTGTAATGATCATGAGCTGTAGATTATTGTAATGCTCTACTGGGTGGTTGCCCTGCTCGCTTAATAAATAAACTCCAGCTGGTCCAAAACGCAGCAGCTCCAGTTCTTACTAGAACCAGGAAGTGTGACCATATTAGCTCAGTTCTGTCAACACTGCACTGGCTGCCTATTAAACATCGCATACATTTAAAAATATTGCTTATTACTTACAAAGCACTAAATGGTTTAGCTCCAGTACTTGAGCGAGCTCTTAACATATTATACTCCATCACGTCTACTGCGCTCTCTAAACTCTGGCCAGTTGATCATACCGAGAATATCCAAATCAACTGCAGGCGGTCGATCGTTTTCCTATTTAGCACCTAAACTCTGGAACTCTTCCTAACATTGTTCGGGAAGCAGACACACTCTGTCAGTTTAAATCTAGACTAAAAACACACCTCTTTACTATGGCATACACATAAAACACTTTTCCCTCTAAAAAAACGTTATCAAAACGATTCCCGTTCACATGGATCTGCGGAAATGACTAGAAACGCTGTATTATGCAGGCCAGACGAGTCATTTGGCGGTCATTTTGTAAAGAAAAACTACGCGCCTGCGCACATACGTGCTCAAACGCTCTTGCCTATAGACTAAAGACTTTACACTTTTTTTTTTTTTTTCCGGATAGCTCTGTCCATAATTTATTGCACTACCCTAATCCACTGCTATATTCCTCATATTAGCCTAACATATTATTGTATACCTCTATCTGTAAAATTCTGTTTATAGTAATAGCCATCTGTATATTATATTCATAGTACATATTCCCCTGTAAATTCTGTTTATAGTAATAGCCATCTGTATATTTATTCACTGTACATATTCACCTGTAAATTCAGTTCTGTTTATAGTAAGACAACTCTCTATTTATACATATTTATATATATTCAGTATATATCCATGTCCTGCACTTACGCATCCATTGTATATCCTGCACTTGCTGCTATTGCACTTCTGGTTAGACCTAAACTGCATTTCGTTGCCTTGTACTTGTACTTGTGTAATGACAATAAAGTTGAATCTAATCTAATCTAATCTAATCTAAAGTCACCGTTCTCACAGATTCACGGTTTTTGACATTTACACGAAGATGATAATGGTATCATTTCAAAACTATTTCAAAGTTTGCGTTCTCAAGCCACTGAACACTGTTACCATGCAAATGAATGGCCAGAATTATGTTATTACTATTTTGGTTGAAAATGGTGTTGTGTTAGTGACCTCAAAGTAAATAACTAATGATTTTTACAACGGAAATGAATCAATCAAAAACTTACTTTAGTTGGACAATAACTTTCTCTAGAGCTGATGTACAGCCGAAACAATCATCACTTAATCTGCTTTGAAAGCAATCTGTGTTGTGGAGAGCGCTGTATAAATGAAGGTGACCTGAACCCTCCTCTGAATGCCCAGATTCAGCTCTTCCAGTGCTGACAGCTGCACAAACCCTCGTGTGCACGGTCATGCGTGTAACTGAACATGCTGAAATGCTGTTACATGTGTTCAGTCAGTTCATCATATTTCTGCCTTTCTGGAGGAACTGTAGCGTTTCAAACTGTCCTGTAAAGCAGACTAATATCTCCATCCCCAGTGTGAAGAAGAGTGGATCAGTGGAAACACGTTTCTTGTAGTGTACTTGGCATCGCCATCTGGCTTCACCGTCTTCTGGCTTTGGCACATGATGCCAGTAACAGTAATGCATGAGGAGTAACTGTCTGTCGTTGCTTTTTGTGTCTCTTACTTCCAAAAAACACTGGAAATATTAACTACAATAGTTGAACAGTGTTCTTCAATATTGTCAGTTATTCTATGTTTCACTGTTTATTGTAATATCAGTGATGTTAGTAGTAAGCAAAGAGCATTGCTTAACTAATGGCCCAGAAATATGGGATGAATTTAGTCTCAAAATGATTAGCAAATGCACACACAGTTATCCATGAACTTGATAAATGTTGCAGATGTTTTTTCTATGCACAACCAAATGCCTTTCAACTTGTGTGTGCAAAATTCAGAATGAAATGAATGTGTAGTTTTCTTTTGTGTTAGTGTATCAATGTGCAAGATATTTTTCTGCTTTTCTGTACAAGGTAAGCTATGTTTTATTAATAAAGTGTGTCCTGAATTTGGGGCTTAAATATCACTTTCTTAAATCGCTTTAAGCGTCTTATATTGGGAAGAGCGCTTTAATAATTAACACCAGGCCTATTCATTGGGTTGTGAAATGCTTGAAAACCACAAAAAGAAAGTCTCAAAATCCAAATGAACCAAATGAGACTCATAAAGAACGTCAATGAATGCACACGCGTCACCTGATCCACTAATGCACATCTTACGCAAATTATGATACACTAATACACTGTAAAAAAAAATAAAAAAAAGTTGAGAAAACTTTTGCCTAAAGTTTAAGGCAACCAGCTGCAGAACATTTTTGAGTTTTCTCAACTTAGGGTCAATTAGTTGTACAAACTTTTTTCATGTTAAATAGTTGAATAAACTTTAAAAGCTGAATTTGTCATTCAAAACATAAGTTGGATTTTTTACAGTGTATAAGAATAAAACATTTGTATTCACAAAAATCAAGTGTAGTGTCAGTTCATGCATGTGTTTATCATTTTGAGACTAAATTCATCCCATAAAGAAACAACTTCTGACATCTAGACAGCTATATCGGTTTTACCCATAAAACAACACAACTCACTGCTTAACCATCATCATACGTTGGTGTTTGAAACACATTGATTCAACGATATAGATCTCATCCTCCTCATCATGCTGGTTTTTATATAATTTAAATAATTTCAATCAAAATGATTTGTACAGTCAATTGAAAATCTAAGGCAGAAACTGATGTGTTGAATGTTTTCCGTTGTGTTTGGCTGCCGCACAGCTTCCAGGATCAGGGTGAGCAGGTTTTGATCATTCCAGCAGGAAACAAAGGGGTATATTTGTCTAGAAACTGGCTCCAATGAGCACTTCCAGGGACGGATTAGTCTCAGGATTTGTTTATGAGTGGAGAGGCTTTTCTTGGCTTGCTGATCATCAAACATCCGTCTCTGAAAGACTAATGTGATATCTAGATGACAGTTGTTAGTAAAGCGGGGATCTGTGTTCATGTCTGTATGTTTGTTATGTGTGTCTTTCCTTCTCTTTGTTGGCCTTAGATTTCTTTGGAGAAGTGAAGCGTCTTCTTTTGTTCAGAACTAACTGTCGATTATGTTGGCCCATTCTCTCTCTAATGTGTGTAGAAGCATCTGCAGGCCTAGTGCTTTATTTATACACCTGTGGCCATGAAGGGATTGAACACCTAAACTCAGGGATCCAATGCTTTTGGCAATATAGTGTATATAGAAATAAAACTTTGGTGAGAAAGCTTATGCTAGTTCATTAATATAGTTAATGAACATTTTAAATGCTGTGTAGTAACATTTTAATGAATCGTGAGACGTTTTAACATTATACTTATATTTAATTACAGCTTTATTAATTCCTCTAAGTATATGTGTTGACCTTAACCCTACCAGCAAACCCGTCTCGTATACCAGCCCTAGTGTTTCACAATGAGCACATTCTACCAAA
The DNA here is from genome assembly GCA_033150135.1 of Gobio occitaniae. NCBI lineage: Eukaryota > Metazoa > Chordata > Actinopteri > Cypriniformes > Gobionidae > Gobio > Gobio occitaniae. The sequence goes on from JARQWZ010000656.1 coordinate 499,585, forward strand.
CCAGTTAAACACTGTGTGACCCAACATTTATAATAATATAGGCTCTGTTTTAATGTCGAACTGATATGAACAACAGCTGATGATCATGTTCTCCAGCATGATTTGAAATTGATCCATCTGTACAAACAGTCACATGATCAGTGTCACAGATTGGCTTGTTTAATCAGTGACCTACATTCCAAAAAAAAATCTTGTCTAAACATCAGATTTATGTATTTTAATTGCATATCAATTTTCCATGCATTTGGATTACGTAATTTTAACATAATCAAATTAATAAACTTAATGTGATTCTTATATGTAAGTCATACATAAATGTAACAGGTAAGATTTATGTAATTGTATTGATAAACTGAATGTGATTCATATATACCAGTTTTACGTAAATGAAACAGCTAAGATTTATGTAAAAGTGCACAGAAAAACACCCATGTTAAATTAACACTTCCTAGTGTTCATGTGTGTGCTCACCACTGGGTTAAAGTACCATTGAAGCAGTGTTAAAGTTAATGAGATAATTGAGTGATGATTGAGCGTTAATGATGAACACCTGATGATAATGAGCAGAATCACTGACGGAAAGAGAAACACAAGAACTACAACTGACTTCAGCCACAACCTTAGATGAAATCAACTGATGATAAAAGAAGATGACAATCAATTAAAAGCTTCATGCTGCAGTGCATGTTGGGTACCACCAATCAACCCCCCCCATGTGTCCCAGCATGCATTGCGGCATGAATCAATTATGCATCTTAATTGTGACATTTTCTTTGATACTTACTAAATGCTTTTACTTTTGCTGTTTTTGTTGTGACATTTTTGTTGCTTATTTTATGTTCAAAGTTGATTTGTTTATCTGATTTTTTTTTATTGTCACCATTGTAGAGATTCATACTCTGATTCATGATGTCTGAGTGTGTCTAAGTAATGCCGTAGATTAAAACCTTTTGTGCTTTTTTTTCTGGATATTATTTATCTTTTTTATCTTTTTATCATTTTTTTATCTGGATATTATTCAATTAACACAACCATCCAGTATCTTGTGCTGTAGAATCACATGGCTATTACTATGAATACAACAAAATGAATAACATATTACCAGAGAATTAGCCCCATGAATGAGAGCAGTGATTCAGGCCACTACAAATAGCCAACATCACCTAATAATATTTTCTCTTGGATTCCCTTGAAATAACTAATGTGATAATTAGAAATAATAAATGTGCTTTATAAACACACAGTTAAAGGAGCCAGAGAAAAATTAAAGTTAAAGAGTTAAGGGTCAAGAGCCCAACTAAAGCAGACACTGATCTCCAGCATGGTGACTGGAAACGAAACTATTATTTTCATTAACACAGAAATGACAGAAATAAAGTCAGTCTGGTTAGTAATGCATGAAGCTGATAATGCTGTTTGTGGAGTTGTTTAATCCTCATCTACTGATATCTTCAGAGATTTAATGTCTTTTCATTTATCATTTATATAGGTTGTGGCTGAAGTCAGTTGTAGTTCTTGTGTTTCTCTTTCCGTCAGTGATTCTGCTCATTATCATCAGGTGTTCATCATTAATGCTCAATCATCACTCAATTATCTCATTAACTTTAACACTGCTTCAATGGTACTTTAACCCAGTAGTGAGCACACACATGAACACTAGGAAGTGTTCATTTAACATGGGTGTTTTTTACATTTAGACATTTACATTTAGTCATTTAGCAAGACGCTTTTATCCAAAGCGACTTACAAATGAGAGCAAAAGAAGCAACTAGAACAGTCAAGGGCAACAGTATGCAAGTGCTGTAGCAAGTCTCAGTTAATCTAGCTCAGAACACACAGGACAATTTTTTTTTTTTTTTTTTAATAAATTAGACACACAGACAATGAATAGAATGATAAGTGCTATTCTTGATTGGTCAGGTACTGCTGGAAAAGATGTGTCTTTTAGGTGTTTTTTGAAAATGGCTACAGACTCGGCCGCACGAATTGAGATAGACAGGTCATTCCACCAGGTGGGAACGGTCCAGGAAAAGATCTGTGACAGCGATTTCATGCCTCTCTGGTATGGCACCACAAGGCGTCGTTCACTAGCAGAACGCAAGTTCCTGGAGGGTGTGTAAGTCTGAACCAGCGAGTTTAGGTATATTGGTGCAGAGCCAGTCGATGTTTTG